>JAWNPD010000376.1:0-47657 GCA_035045305.1 Drosophila maculinotata | reverse complement strand
GGCCATTTTTAAATGGCAATCTATAATTCTGATCTTAACGAGTCTAAAAAGGTATACCACTCAAAGATCGGACTTATTTTGGCCGAGATATGCAAGTTATGAAGCTCCAAAAATCTTATTTTTTTGTTAATGCTGAAAATATTACATGGTCATCTTTGAATGCTCATAACTCGGGTATTTGATGTCGGATCATGGTCATTTTTGGCAAAAAATGAAATTTGCTGGCATGGCCATTTTTAAATGGCAATCTATAATTCTGATCTTAACGAGTCTAAAAAGGTATACCACTCAAAGATCGGACTTATTTTGGCCGAGATATGCAAGTTATGAAGCTCCAAAAATCTTATTTTTTTGTTAATGCTGAAAATATTACATGGTCATCTTTGAATGCTCATAACTCGGGTATTTGATGTCGGATCATGGTCATTTTTGGCAAAAAATTAAATTTGCTGGCATGGCCATTTTTAAATGGCAATCTATAATTCTGATCTTAACGAGTCTAAAAAGGTATACCACTCAAAGATCGGACTTATTTTGGCCGAGATATGCAAGTTATGAAGCTCCAAAAATCTTATTTTTTTGTTAATGCTGAAAATATTACATGGTCATCTTTGAATGCTCATAACTCGGGTATTTGATGTCGGATCATGGTCATTTTTGGCAAAAAATGAAATTTGCTGGCATGGCCATTTTTAAATGGCAATCTATAATTCTGATCTTAACGAGTCTAAAAAGGTATACCACTCAAAGATCGGACTTATTTTGGCCGAGATATGCAAGTTATGAAGCTCCAAAAATCTTATTTTTTTGTTAATGCTGAAAATATTACATGGTCATCTTTGAATGCTCATAACTCGGGTATTTGATGTCGGATCATGGTCATTTTTGGCAAAAAATTAAATTTGCTGGCATGGCCATTTTTAAATGGCAATCTATAATTCTGATCTTAACGAGTCTAAAAAGGTATACCACTCAAAGATCGGACTTATTTTGGCCGAGATATGCAAGTTATGAAGCTCCAAAAATCTTATTTTTTTGTTAATGCTGAAAATATTACATGGTCATCTTTGAATGCTCATAACTCGGGTATTTGATGTCGGATCATGGTCATTTTTGGCAAAAAATGAAATTTGCTGGCATGGCCATTTTTAAATGGCAATCTATAATTCTGATCTTAACGAGTCTAAAAAGGTATACCACTCAAAGATCGGACTTATTTTGGCCGAGATATGCAAGTTATGAAGCTCCAAAAATCTTATTTTTTTGTTAATGCTGAAAATATTACATGGTCATCTTTGAATGCTCATAACTCGGGTATTTGATGTCGGATCATGGTCATTTTTGGCAAAAAATGAAATTTGCTGGCATGGCCATTTTTAAATGGCAATCTATAATTCTGATCTTAACGAGTCTAAAAAGGTATACCACTCAAAGATCGGACTTATTTTGGCCGAGATATGCAAGTTATGAAGCTCCAAAAATCTTATTTTTTTGTTAATGCTGAAAATATTACATGGTCATCTTTGAATGCTCATAACTCGGGTATTTGATGTCGGATCATGGTCATTTTTGGCAAAAAATTAAATTTGCTGGCATGGCCATTTTTAAATGGCAATCTATAATTCTGATCTTAACGAGTCTAAAAAGGTATACCACTCAAAGATCGGACTTATTTTGGCCGAGATATGCAAGTTATGAAGCTCCAAAAATCTTATTTTTTTGTTAATGCTGAAAATATTACATGGTCATCTTTGAATGCTCATAACTCGGGTATTTGATGTCGGATCATGGTCATTTTTGGCAAAAAATGAAATTTGCTGGCATGGCCATTTTTAAATGGCAATCTATAATTCTGATCTTAACGAGTCTAAAAAGGTATACCACTCAAAGATCGGACTTATTTTGGCCGAGATATGCAAGTTATGAAGCTCCAAAAATCTTATTTTTTTGTTAATGCTGAAAATATTACATGGTCATCTTTGAATGCTCATAACTCGGGTATTTGATGTCGGATCATGGTCATTTTTGGCAAAAAATTAAATTTGCTGGCATGGCCATTTTTAAATGGCAATCTATAATTCTGATCTTAACGAGTCTAAAAAGGTATACCACTCAAAGATCGGACTTATTTTGGCCGAGATATGCAAGTTATGAAGCTCCAAAAATCTTATTTTTTTGTTAATGCTGAAAATATTACATGGTCATCTTTGAATGCTCATAACTCGGGTATTTGATGTCGGATCATGGTCATTTTTGGCAAAAAATGAAATTTGCTGGCATGGCCATTTTTAAATGGCAATCTATAATTCTGATCTTAACGAGTCTAAAAAGGTATACCACTCAAAGATCGGACTTATTTTGGCCGAGATATGCAAGTTATGAAGCTCCAAAAATCTTATTTTTTTGTTAATGCTGAAAATATTACATGGTCATCTTTGAATGCTCATAACTCGGGTATTTGATGTCGGATCATGGTCATTTTTGGCAAAAAATTAAATTTGCTGGCATGGCCATTTTTAAATGGCAATCTATAATTCTGATCTTAACGAGTCTAAAAAGGTATACCACTCAAAGATCGGACTTATTTTGGCCGAGATATGCAAGTTATGAAGCTCCAAAAATCTTATTTTTTTGTTAATGCTGAAAATATTACATGGTCATCTTTGAATGCTCATAACTCGGGTATTTGATGTCGGATCATGGTCATTTTTGGCAAAAAATGAAATTTGCTGGCATGGCCATTTTTAAATGGCAATCTATAATTCTGATCTTAACGAGTCTAAAAAGGTATACCACTCAAAGATCGGACTTATTTTGGCCGAGATATGCAAGTTATGAAGCTCCAAAAATCTTATTTTTTTGTTAATGCTGAAAATATTACATGGTCATCTTTGAATGCTCATAACTCGGGTATTTGATGTCGGATCATGGTCATTTTTGGCAAAAAATGAAATTTGCTGGCATGGCCATTTTTAAATGGCAATCTATAATTCTGATCTTAACGAGTCTAAAAAGGTATACCACTCAAAGATCGGACTTATTTTGGCCGAGATATGCAAGTTATGAAGCTCCAAAAATCTTATTTTTTTGTTAATGCTGAAAATATTACATGGTCATCTTTGAATGCTCATAACTCGGGTATTTGATGTCGGATCATGGTCATTTTTGGCAAAAAATGAAATTTGCTGGCATGGCCATTTTTAAATGGCAATCTATAATTCTGATCTTAACGAGTCTAAAAAGGTATACCACTCAAAGATCGGACTTATTTTGGCCGAGATATGCAAGTTATGAAGCTCCAAAAATCTTATTTTTTTGTTAATGCTGAAAATATTACATGGTCATCTTTGAATGCTCATAACTCGGGTATTTGATGTCGGATCATGGTCATTTTTGGCAAAAAATGAAATTTGCTGGCATGGCCATTTTTAAATGGCAATCTATAATTCTGATCTTAACGAGTCTAAAAAGGTATACCACTCAAAGATCGGACTTATTTTGGCCGAGATATGCAAGTTATGAAGCTCCAAAAATCTTATTTTTTTGTTAATGCTGAAAATATTACATGGTCATCTTTGAATGCTCATAACTCGGGTATTTGATGTCGGATCATGGTCATTTTTGGCAAAAAATGAAATTTTCTATTTTCATGGCCATTTATTATAAAGCAATCTATAGTTCTCATTTAACGAGTCTAAAGAGGTATTTCACTCAAAGATCGGACTTATTTTGGCCGAGATATGCAAGTTATGAAGCTCCAAAAATCTTATTTTTTTGTTATTGCTGAAAATATTACTTGGTCATCTTTGCATGCTCATAACTCGGGTATTTGATGTCGGATCATGGTCATTTTTGGCAAAAAATGAAATAAGCTAGCATGGCCATTTTTAAATGGCAATCTGTAATTCTGATCTTAACGAGTCTAAAAAGGTATACCACTCAAAGATCGGACTTATTTTGGCCGAGATATGCAAGTTATGAAGCTCCAAAAATCTTATTTTTTTGTTAATGCTGAAAATAGTACATGGTCATTTTTGAATGCTCATAACTCGGGTATTTGATGTCGGATCATGGTCATTTTTGGCAAAAAATGAAATAAGCTGGCATGGCCATTTTTAAATGGCAATCTATAATTCTGATCTTAACGAGTCAAAAAAGGTATAAATATGAAAAATCGGAATTATTTTGGCCTTGATATGCAAGTTATGAAGCTCCAAAAATCTTATTTTTTTGTTAATGCTGAAAATATTACATGGTCATCTTTGAATGCTCATAACTCGGGTATTTGTTGTCGGATCATGGTCATTTTTGACAAAAAATGAAATTTGCTGGCATGGCCATTTTTATATGTCAATCTATAATTCTGATCTTAGCGAGTCTAAAAAGGTATGCAACTTTAAGATCGGACTTATTTTGTAAAAGGTGTACAAATTATGAAGCTCCAAAAATCTAATTTTTTTTGTTAATGCAGAAAATATTACATGGTCATCTTTGAATGCTCATAACTCGGGTATTTGATGTCGGATCATGGTCATTTTTGGCAAGAAATGAAATTTGCTGGCATGGCCATTTTTAAATGGCAATCTTTAATTCTGATCTTAACGAGTCTAAAAAGGTATACTACTTTCAAAAGATCGGACTTATTTTGGCCGAGATAATACAAGTTATGAAGCTCCAAAAATCTTTTTTTTTTTTTTTAATGCTGAAAATATTACATGGTCATTTTTGAATGCTCATAACTCGGGTATTTGATGTCGGATCATGGTCATTTTTGGCAAAAAATTAAATAAGCTGGCATGGCCATTTATAAATGGCAATTTTTAATTCTGATCTTAACGAGTCTAAAAAGCTATACCACTCAAAGATCGGACTTATTTTGGCCGAGATATGCAAGTTATGAAGCTCCAAAAATCTTATTTTTTTGTTAATGCTGAAAATATTACATGGTCATCTTTGAATGCTCATAACTCGGGTATATGATGTCGGATCATGGTCATTTTTAGCAAAAAATTAAATAAGCTGGCATGGCCATTTTTAAATAGCAATCTATAATTCTGATCTTAACGAGTCTAAAAAGGTACCTACCACTCAAAGATCGGATACTTCTTTTGGCCGAGATATACAAACAAGAAAGATAATAAAATCTTTATTTTTTGTTAATGCTGAAAATATTACATGGTCATCTTTGAATGCTCATAACTCGGGTATTTGATGTCGGATCATGGTCATTTTTGGTAAAAAATGAAATTTGCTGGCATGGCCATTTTTAAATGGCAATCTATAATTCTGATCTTAACGAGTCTAAAAAGGTATACCACTCAAAGATCGGACTTATTTTGACCGAGATATACAAGTTATGAAGCTCCAAAAATCTTATTTTTTTGTTAATGCTGAAAATATTACATGGTCATCTTTGAATGCTCATAAATCAGGTTTTTGATGTCGGATCATGGTCATTTTTGGCAAAAAATTGAACAAAATCTAGCATTGCAATTTTTGCAAAGTAATGATATAATTCTGATCTTAACGAGTCTAAAAAGGTATACCACTCAAAGATCGGACTTATTTTGGCCGAGATATGCAAGTTATGAAGCTCCAAAAATCTTATTTTTTTGTTAATGCTGAAAATATTACATGGTCATCTTTGAATGCTCATAACTCGGGTATTTGATGTCGGATCATGGTCATTTTTGACAAAAAATTAAATAAGCTTCGGCATGGCCATTTTTAAATGGCAATCTACAATTCTGATCTTAACGATTCTAAAAAGGTATGCCACTCAAAGATCCGGACTTCTTTTGGCCGAGATATGCAAGTTATGAAGCTCCAAAAATCTTATTTTTTTGTTAATGCTGAAAATATTACATGGTCATCTTTGAATGCTCATAACTCAGGTATTTGATATGGGATCATGGTCATTTTTGGCAAAAATTTAAATTTGCTGGCATGGCCATTTTTAAATGGCAATCTATAATTCTGATCTTAACGAGTCTAAAAAGAAACACAACACAAAAGTCGGACTTATTTTTGGCCGAGATATGCAAGTTATGAAGCTCCAAAAATCTTATTTTTTTGTTAATGCTGAAAATATTACATGGTCATCTTTGAATGCTCATAACTCGGGTGGCTGATGTCGGATCATGGTCATTTTTGGCAAAAAATATGAAATTTGCTCCATGGCCATTTTTAAATGGCAATCTTTAATTCTGATCTTAACGAGTCTAAAAAGGTATACCACTCAAAGATCGGACTTATTTTGGCCGAGATATGCAAGTTATGAAGCTCCAAAAATCTTTTTTTTTTGTTAATGCTGAAAATATTACATGGTCATTTTTGAATGCTCATAACTCGGGTATTTGATGTCGGATCATGGTCATTTTTGGCAAAAAATTAAATAAGCTGGCATGGCCATTTATAAATGGCAATCTATAATTCTGATCTTAACGAGTCTAAAAAGGTATACCACTCAAAGATCGGACTTATTTTGGCCGAGATATGCAAGCTATGAAGCTCCAAAAATCTAATTTTTTTGTTAATGCTGAAAATATTACATGGTCATCTTTGAATGCTCATAACTCAGGTATTTGATGTCGGATCATGGTCATTTTTGGCAAAAAATGAAATTTGCTGGCATGGCCATTTTTAAATGGCAATCTATAATTCTGATCTTAACGAGTCTAAAAAGGTATACCACTCAAAGATCGGACTTATTTTGGCCGAGATATGCAAGTTATGAAGCTCCAAAAATCTTATTTTTTTTTAATGCTGAAAATATTACATGGTCATCTTTGAATGCTCATAACTCGGGTATTTGATGTCGGATCATGGTCATTTTTGGCAAAAAATTAAATAAGCTGGCATGGCCATTTTTAAATAGCAATCTATAATTCTGATCTTAACGAGTCTAAAAAGGTATACCACTCAAAGATCGGACTTATTTTGGCCGAGATATGCAAGTTATGAAGCTCCAAAAATCTTATTTTTTTGTTAATGCTGAAAATATTACATGGTCATCTTTGAATGCTCATAACTCGGGTATTTGATGTCGGATCATGGTCATTTTTGGCAAAAAATGAAATTAGCTGGCATGGCCATTTTTAAATAGCAATCTATAATTCTGATCTTAACGAGTCTAAAAAGGTATACCACTCAAAGATCGGACTTATTTTGGCCGAGATATGCAAGTTATGAAGCTCCAAAAATCTTATTTTTTTGTTAATGCTGAAAATATTACATGGTTATCTTTGAATGCTCATAGCTCGGGTATTTGATGTCGGATCATGGTCATTTTTGGCAAAAAATGAAATTTGCTAGCATGGCCATTTTTAAATGGCAATCTATAATTCTGATCTTAACGAGTCTAAAAAGGTATACCACTCAAAGATCGGACTTATTTTGGCCGAGATATGCAAGTTATGAAGCTCCAAAAATCTTATTTTTTTGTTAATGCTGAAAATATTACATGGTCATCTTTGAATGCTCATAACTCGGGTATTTGATGTCGGATCATGGTCATTTTTGGCAAAAAATTGAAATTTGCTAGCATGGCCATTTTTAAATGGCAATCTATAATTCTGATCTTAACGAGTCTAAAAAGGTATACCACTCAAAGATCGGACTTATTTTGGCCGAGATATGCAAGTTATGAAGCTCCAAAAATCTTATTTTTTTGTTAATGCTGAAAATATTACATGGTCATCTTTGAATGCTCATAACTCGGGTATTTGATGTCGGATCATGGTCATTTTTGGCAAAAAATGAAATTTGCTGGCATGGCCATTTTTAAATGGCAATCTATAATTCTGATCTTAACGAGTCTAAAAAGGTATACCACTCAAAGATCGGACTTATTTTGGCCGAGATATGCAAGTTATGAAGCTCCAAAAATCTTATTTTTTTGTTAATGCTGAAAATATTACATGGTCATCTTTGAATGCTCATAACTCGGGTATTTGATGTCGGATCATGGTCATTTTTGGCAAAAAATGAAATTTGCTGGCATGGCCATTTTTAAATGGCAATCTATAATTCTGATCTTAACGAGTCTAAAAAGGTATACCACTCAAAGATCGGACTTATTTTGGCCGAGATATGCAAGTTATGAAGCTCCAAAAATCTTATTTTTTTGTTAATGCTGAAAATATTACATGGTCATCTTTGAATGCTCATAACTCGGGTATTTGATGTCGGATCATGGTCATTTTTGGCAAAAAATGAAATTTGCTGGCATGGCCATTTTTAAATGGCAATCTATAATTCTGATCTTAACGAGTCTAAAAAGGTATACCACTCAAAGATCGGACTTATTTTGGCCGAGATATGCAAGTTATGAAGCTCCAAAAATCTTATTTTTTTGTTAATGCTGAAAATATTACATGGTCATCTTTGAATGCTCATAACTCGGGTATTTGATGTCGGATCATGGTCATTTTTGGCAAAAAATGAAATTTGCTGGCATGGCCATTTTTAAATGGCAATCTATAATTCTGATCTTAACGAGTCTAAAAAGGTATACCACTCAAAGATCGGACTTATTTTGGCCGAGATATGCAAGTTATGAAGCTCCAAAAATCTTATTTTTTTGTTAATGCTGAAAATATTACATGGTCATCTTTGAATGCTCATAACTCGGGTATTTGATGTCGGATCATGGTCATTTTTGGCAAAAAATGAAATTTGCTGGCATGGCCATTTTTAAATGGCAATCTATAATTCTGATCTTAACGAGTCTAAAAAGGTATACCACTCAAAGATCGGACTTATTTTGGCCGAGATATGCAAGTTATGAAGCTCCAAAAATCTTATTTTTTTGTTAATGCTGAAAATATTACATGGTCATCTTTGAATGCTCATAACTCGGGTATTTGATGTCGGATCATGGTCATTTTTGGCAAAAAATGAAATTTGCTGGCATGGCCATTTTTAAATGGCAATCTATAATTCTGATCTTAACGAGTCTAAAAAGGTATACCACTCAAAGATCGGACTTATTTTGGCCGAGATATGCAAGTTATGAAGCTCCAAAAATCTTATTTTTTTGTTAATGCTGAAAATATTACATGGTCATCTTTGAATGCTCATAACTCGGGTATTTGATGTCGGATCATGGTCATTTTTGGCAAAAAATGAAATTTGCTGGCATGGCCATTTTTAAATGGCAATCTATAATTCTGATCTTAACGAGTCTAAAAAGGTATACCACTCAAAGATCGGACTTATTTTGGCCGAGATATGCAAGTTATGAAGCTCCAAAAATCTTATTTTTTTGTTAATGCTGAAAATATTACATGGTCATCTTTGAATGCTCATAACTCGGGTATTTGATGTCGGATCATGGTCATTTTTGGCAAAAAATGAAATTTGCTGGCATGGCCATTTTTAAATGGCAATCTATAATTCTGATCTTAACGAGTCTAAAAAGGTATACCACTCAAAGATCGGACTTATTTTGGCCGAGATATGCAAGTTATGAAGCTCCAAAAATCTTATTTTTTTGTTAATGCTGAAAATATTACATGGTCATCTTTGAATGCTCATAACTCGGGTATTTGATGTCGGATCATGGTCATTTTTGGCAAAAAATGAAATTTGCTGGCATGGCCATTTTTAAATGGCAATCTATAATTCTGATCTTAACGAGTCTAAAAAGGTATACCACTCAAAGATCGGACTTATTTTGGCCGAGATATGCAAGTTATGAAGCTCCAAAAATCTTATTTTTTTGTTAATGCTGAAAATATTACATGGTCATCTTTGAATGCTCATAACTCGGGTATTTGATGTCGGATCATGGTCATTTTTGGCAAAAAATTGAAATTTGCTGGCATGGCCATTTTTAAATGGCAATCTATAATTCTGATCTTAACGAGTCTAAAAAGGTATACCACTCAAAGATCGGACTTATTTTGGCCGAGATATGCAAGTTATGAAGCTCCAAAAATCTTATTTTTTTGTTAATGCTGAAAATATTACATGGTCATCTTTGAATGCTCATAACTCGGGTATTTGATGTCGGATCATGGTCATTTTTGGCAAAAAATGAAATTTGCTGGCATGGCCATTTTTAAATGGCAATCTATAATTCTGATCTTAACGAGTCTAAAAAGGTATACCACTCAAAGATCGGACTTATTTTGGCCGAGATATGCAAGTTATGAAGCTCCAAAAATCTTATTTTTTTGTTAATGCTGAAAATATTACATGGTCATCTTTGAATGCTCATAACTCGGGTATTTGATGTCGGATCATGGTCATTTTTGGCAAAAAATGAAATTTGCTGGCATGGCCATTTTTAAATGGCAATCTATAATTCTGATCTTAACGAGTCTAAAAAGGTATACCACTCAAAGATCGGACTTATTTTGGCCGAGATATGCAAGTTATGAAGCTCCAAAAATCTTATTTTTTTGTTAATGCTGAAAATATTACATGGTCATCTTTGAATGCTCATAACTCGGGTATTTGATGTCGGATCATGGTCATTTTTGGCAAAAAATGAAATTTGCTGGCATGGCCATTTTTAAATGGCAATCTATAATTCTGATCTTAACGAGTCTAAAAAGGTATACCACTCAAAGATCGGACTTATTTTGGCCGAGATATGCAAGTTATGAAGCTCCAAAAATCTTATTTTTTTGTTAATGCTGAAAATATTACATGGTCATCTTTGAATGCTCATAACTCGGGTATTTGATGTCGGATCATGGTCATTTTTGGCAAAAAATGAAATTTGCTGGCATGGCCATTTTTAAATGGCAATCTATAATTCTGATCTTAACGAGTCTAAAAAGGTATACCACTCAAAGATCGGACTTATTTTGGCCGAGATATGCAAGTTATGAAGCTCCAAAAATCTTATTTTTTTGTTAATGCTGAAAATATTACATGGTCATCTTTGAATGCTCATAACTCGGGTATTTGATGTCGGATCATGGTCATTTTTGGCAAAAAATGAAATTTGCTGGCATGGCCATTTTTAAATGGCAATCTATAATTCTGATCTTAACGAGTCTAAAAAGGTATACCACTCAAAGATCGGACTTATTTTGGCCGAGATATGCAAGTTATGAAGCTCCAAAAATCTTATTTTTTTGTTAATGCTGAAAATATTACATGGTCATCTTTGAATGCTCATAACTCGGGTATTTGATGTCGGATCATGGTCATTTTTGGCAAAAAATGAAATTTGCTGGCATGGCCATTTTTTAAATGGCAATCTATAATTCTGATCTTAACGAGTCTAAAAAGGTATACCACTCAAAGATCGGACTTATTTTGGCCGAGATATGCAAGTTATGAAGCTCCAAAAATCTTATTTTTTTGTTAATGCTGAAAATATTACATGGTCATCTTTGAATGCTCATAACTCGGGTATTTGATGTCGGATCATGGTCATTTTTGGCAAAAAATGAAATTTGCTGGCATGGCCATTTTTAAATGGCAATCTATAATTCTGATCTTAACGAGTCTAAAAAGGTATACCACTCAAAGATCGGACTTATTTTGGCCGAGATATGCAAGTTATGAAGCTCCAAAAATCTTATTTTTTTGTTAATGCTGAAAATATTACATGGTCATCTTTGAATGCTCATAACTCGGGTATTTGATGTCGGATCATGGTCATTTTTGGCAAAAAATGAAATTTGCTGGCATGGCCATTTTTAAATGGCAATCTATAATTCTGATCTTAACGAGTCTAAAAAGGTATACCACTCAAAGATCGGACTTATTTTGGCCGAGATATGCAAGTTATGAAGCTCCAAAAATCTTATTTTTTTGTTAATGCTGAAAATATTACATGGTCATCTTTGAATGCTCATAACTCGGGTATTTGATGTCGGATCATGGTCATTTTTGGCAAAAAATGAAATTTGCTGGCATGGCCATTTTTAAATGGCAATCTATAATTCTGATCTTAACGAGTCTAAAAAGGTATACCACTCAAAGATCGGACTTATTTTGGCCGAGATATGCAAGTTATGAAGCTCCAAAAATCTTATTTTTTTGTTAATGCTGAAAATATTACATGGTCATCTTTGAATGCTCATAACTCGGGTATTTGATGTCGGATCATGGTCATTTTTGGCAAAAAATTGAAATTTGCTGGCATGGCCATTTTTAAATGGCAATCTATAATTCTGATCTTAACGAGTCTAAAAAGGTATACCACTCAAAGATCGGACTTATTTTGGCCGAGATATGCAAGTTATGAAGCTCCAAAAATCTTATTTTTTTGTTAATGCTGAAAATATTACATGGTCATCTTTGAATGCTCATAACTCGGGTATTTGATGTCGGATCATGGTCATTTTTGGCAAAAAATTAAATTTGCTGGCATGGCCATTTTTAAATGGCAATCTATAATTCTGATCTTAACGAGTCTAAAAAGGTATACCACTCAAAGATCGGACTTATTTTGGCCGAGATATGCAAGTTATGAAGCTCCAAAAATCTTATTTTTTTGTTAATGCTGAAAATATTACATGGTCATCTTTGAATGCTCATAACTCGGGTATTTGATGTCGGATCATGGTCATTTTTGGCAAAAAATGAAATTTGCTGGCATGGCCATTTTTAAATGGCAATCTATAATTCTGATCTTAACGAGTCTAAAAAGGTATACCACTCAAAGATCGGACTTATTTTGGCCGAGATATGCAAGTTATGAAGCTCCAAAAATCTTATTTTTTTGTTAATGCTGAAAATATTACATGGTCATCTTTGAATGCTCATAACTCGGGTATTTGATGTCGGATCATGGTCATTTTTGGCAAAAAATGAAATTTGCTGGCATGGCCATTTTTAAATGGCAATCTATAATTCTGATCTTAACGAGTCTAAAAAGGTATACCACTCAAAGATCGGACTTATTTTGGCCGAGATATGCAAGTTATGAAGCTCCAAAAATCTTATTTTTTTGTTAATGCTGAAAATATTACATGGTCATCTTTGAATGCTCATAACTCGGGTATTTGATGTCGGATCATGGTCATTTTTGGCAAAAAATGAAATTTGCTGGCATGGCCATTTTTAAATGGCAATCTATAATTCTGATCTTAACGAGTCTAAAAAGGTATACCACTCAAAGATCGGACTTATTTTGGCCGAGATATGCAAGTTATGAAGCTCCAAAAATCTTATTTTTTTGTTAATGCTGAAAATATTACATGGTCATCTTTGAATGCTCATAACTCGGGTATTTGATGTCGGATCATGGTCATTTTTGGCAAAAAATGAAATTTGCTGGCATGGCCATTTTTAAATGGCAATCTATAATTCTGATCTTAACGAGTCTAAAAAGGTATACCACTCAAAGATCGGACTTATTTTGGCCGAGATATGCAAGTTATGAAGCTCCAAAATCTTATTTTTTTGTTAATGCTGAAAATATTACATGGTCATCTTTGAATGCTCATAACTCGGGTATTTGATGTCGGATCATGGTCATTTTTGGCAAAAAATGAAATTTGCTGGCATGGCCATTTTTAAATGGCAATCTATAATTCTGATCTTAACGAGTCTAAAAAGGTATACCACTCAAAGATCGGACTTATTTTGGCCGAGATATGCAAGTTATGAAGCTCCAAAAATCTTATTTTTTTGTTAATGCTGAAAATATTACATGGTCATCTTTGAATGCTCATAACTCGGGTATTTGATGTCGGATCATGGTCATTTTTGGCAAAAAATGAAATTTGCTGGCATGGCCATTTTTAAATGGCAATCTATAATTCTGATCTTAACGAGTCTAAAAAGGTATACCACTCAAAGATCGGACTTATTTTGGCCGAGATATGCAAGTTATGAAGCTCCAAAAATCTTATTTTTTTGTTAATGCTGAAAATATTACATGGTCATCTTTGAATGCTCATAACTCGGGTATTTGATGTCGGATCATGGTCATTTTTGGCAAAAAATGAAATTTGCTGGCATGGCCATTTTTAAATGGCAATCTATAATTCTGATCTTAACGAGTCTAAAAAGGTATACCACTCAAAGATCGGACTTATTTTGGCCGAGATATGCAAGTTATGAAGCTCCAAAAATCTTATTTTTTTGTTAATGCTGAAAATATTACATGGTCATCTTTGAATGCTCATAACTCGGGTATTTGATGTCGGATCATGGTCATTTTTGGCAAAAAATGAAATTTGCTGGCATGGCCATTTTTAAATGGCAATCTATAATTCTGATCTTAACGAGTCTAAAAAGGTATACCACTCAAAGATCGGACTTATTTTGGCCGAGATATGCAAGTTATGAAGCTCCAAAAATCTTATTTTTTTGTTAATGCTGAAAATATTACATGGTCATCTTTGAATGCTCATAACTCGGGTATTTGATGTCGGATCATGGTCATTTTTGGCAAAAAATGAAATTTGCTGGCATGGCCATTTTTAAATGGCAATCTATAATTCTGATCTTAACGAGTCTAAAAAGGTATACCACTCAAAGATCGGACTTATTTTGGCCGAGATATGCAAGTTATGAAGCTCCAAAAATCTTATTTTTTTGTTAATGCTGAAAATATTACATGGTCATCTTTGAATGCTCATAACTCGGGTATTTGATGTCGGATCATGGTCATTTTTGGCAAAAAATGAAATTTGCTGGCATGGCCATTTTTAAATGGCAATCTATAATTCTGATCTTAACGAGTCTAAAAAGGTATACCACTCAAAGATCGGACTTATTTTGGCCGAGATATGCAAGTTATGAAGCTCCAAAAATCTTATTTTTTTGTTAATGCTGAAAATATTACATGGTCATCTTTGAATGCTCATAACTCGGGTATTTGATGTCGGATCATGGTCATTTTTGGCAAAAAATGAAATTTGCTGGCATGGCCATTTTTAAATGGCAATCTATAATTCTGATCTTAACGAGTCTAAAAAGGTATACCACTCAAAGATCGGACTTATTTTGGCCGAGATATGCAAGTTATGAAGCTCCAAAAATCTTATTTTTTTGTTAATGCTGAAAATATTACATGGTCATCTTTGAATGCTCATAACTCGGGTATTTGATGTCGGATCATGGTCATTTTTGGCAAAAAATGAAATTTGCTGGCATGGCCATTTTTAAATGGCAATCTATAATTCTGATCTTAACGAGTCTAAAAAGGTATACCACTCAAAGATCGGACTTATTTTGGCCGAGATATGCAAGTTATGAAGCTCCAAAAATCTTATTTTTTTGTTAATGCTGAAAATATTACATGGTCATCTTTGAATGCTCATAACTCGGGTATTTGATGTCGGATCATGGTCATTTTTGGCAAAAAAATGAAATTTGCTGGCATGGCCATTTTTAAATGGCAATCTATAATTCTGATCTTAACGAGTCTAAAAAGGTATACCACTCAAAGATCGGACTTATTTTTGGCCGAGATATGCAAGTTATGAAGCTCCAAAAATCTTATTTTTTTGTTAATGCTGAAAATATTACATGGTCATCTTTGAATGCTCATAACTCGGGTATTTGATGTCGGATCATGGTCATTTTTGGCAAAAAATGAAATTTGCTGGCATGGCCATTTTTAAATGGCAATCTATAATTCTGATCTTAACGAGTCTAAAAAGGTATACCACTCAAAGATCGGACTTATTTTGGCCGAGATATGCAAGTTATGAAGCTCAAAAATCTTATTTTTTTGTTAATGCTGAAAATATTACATGGTCATCTTTGAATGCTCATAACTCGGGTATTTGATGTCGGATCATGGTCATTTTTGGCAAAAAATGAAATTTGCTGGCATGGCCATTTTTAAATGGCAATCTATAATTCTGATCTTAACGAGTCTAAAAAGGTATACCACTCAAAGATCGGACTTATTTTGGCCGAGATATGCAAGTTATGAAGCTCCAAAAATCTTATTTTTTTGTTAATGCTGAAAATATTACATGGTCATCTTTGAATGCTCATAACTCGGGTATTTGATGTCGGATCATGGTCATTTTTGGCAAAAAATGAAATTTGCTGGCATGGCCATTTTTAAATGGCAATCTATAATTCTGATCTTAACGAGTCTAAAAAGGTATACCACTCAAAGATCGGACTTATTTTGGCCGAGATATGCAAGTTATGAAGCTCCAAAAATCTTATTTTTTTGTTAATGCTGAAAATATTACATGGTCATCTTTGAATGCTCATAACTCGGGTATTTGATGTCGGATCATGGTCATTTTTGGCAAAAAATGAAATTTGCTGGCATGGCCATTTTTAAATGGCAATCTATAATTCTGATCTTAACGAGTCTAAAAAGGTATACCACTCAAAGATCGGACTTATTTTGGCCGAGATATGCAAGTTATGAAGCTCCAAAAATCTTATTTTTTTGTTAATGCTGAAAATATTACATGGTCATCTTTGAATGCTCATAACTCGGGTATTTGATGTCGGATCATGGTCATTTTTGGCAAAAAATGAAATTTGCTGGCATGGCCATTTTTAAATGGCAATCTATAATTCTGATCTTAACGAGTCTAAAAAGGTATACCACTCAAAGATCGGACTTATTTTGGCCGAGATATGCAAGTTATGAAGCTCCAAAAATCTTATTTTTTTGTTAATGCTGAAAATATTACATGGTCATCTTTGAATGCTCATAACTCGGGTATTTGATGTCGGATCATGGTCATTTTTGGCAAAAAATGAAATTTGCTGGCATGGCCATTTTTAAATGGCAATCTATAATTCTGATCTTAACGAGTCTAAAAAGGTATACCACTCAAAGATCGGACTTATTTTGGCCGAGATATGCAAGTTATGAAGCTCCAAAAATCTTATTTTTTTGTTAATGCTGAAAATATTACATGGTCATCTTTGAATGCTCATAACTCGGGTATTTGATGTCGGATCATGGTCATTTTTGGCAAAAAATGAAATTTGCTGGCATGGCCATTTTTAAATGGCAATCTATAATTCTGATCTTAACGAGTCTAAAAAGGTATACCACTCAAAGATCGGACTTATTTTGGCCGAGATATGCAAGTTATGAAGCTCCAAAAATCTTATTTTTTTGTTAATGCTGAAAATATTACATGGTCATCTTTGAATGCTCATAACTCGGGTATTTGATGTCGGATCATGGTCATTTTTGGCAAAAAATTAAATTTGCTGGCATGGCCATTTTTAAATGGCAATCTATAATTCTGATCTTAACGAGTCTAAAAAGGTATACCACTCAAAGATCGGACTTATTTTGGCCGAGATATGCAAGTTATGAAGCTCCAAAAATCTTATTTTTTTGTTAATGCTGAAAATATTACATGGTCATCTTTGAATGCTCATAACTCGGGTATTTGATGTCGGATCATGGTCATTTTTGGCAAAAAATGAAATTTGCTGGCATGGCCATTTTTAAATGGCAATCTATAATTCTGATCTTAACGAGTCTAAAAAGGTATACCACTCAAAGATCGGACTTATTTTGGCCGAGATATGCAAGTTATGAAGCTCCAAAAATCTTATTTTTTTGTTAATGCTGAAAATATTACATGGTCATCTTTGAATGCTCATAACTCGGGTATTTGATGTCGGATCATGGTCATTTTTGGCAAAAAATGAAATTTGCTGGCATGGCCATTTTTAAATGGCAATCTATAATTCTGATCTTAACGAGTCTAAAAAGGTATACCACTCAAAGATCGGACTTATTTTGGCCGAGATATGCAAGTTATGAAGCTCCAAAAATCTTATTTTTTTGTTAATGCTGAAAATATTACATGGTCATCTTTGAATGCTCATAACTCGGGTATTTGATGTCGGATCATGGTCATTTTTGGCAAAAAATGAAATTTGCTGGCATGGCCATTTTTAAATGGCAATCTATAATTCTGATCTTAACGAGTCTAAAAAGGTATACCACTCAAAGATCGGACTTATTTTGGCCGAGATATGCAAGTTATGAAGCTCCAAAAATCTTATTTTTTTGTTAATGCTGAAAATATTACATGGTCATCTTTGAATGCTCATAACTCGGGTATTTGATGTCGGATCATGGTCATTTTTGGCAAAAAATGAAATTTGCTGGCATGGCCATTTTTAAATGGCAATCTATAATTCTGATCTTAACGAGTCTAAAAAGGTATACCACTCAAAGATCGGACTTATTTTGGCCGAGATATGCAAGTTATGAAGCTCCAAAAATCTTATTTTTTTGTTAATGCTGAAAATATTACATGGTCATCTTTGAATGCTCATAACTCGGGTATTTGATGTCGGATCATGGTCATTTTTGGCAAAAAATGAAATTTGCTGGCATGGCCATTTTTAAATGGCAATCTATAATTCTGATCTTAACGAGTCTAAAAAGGTATACCACTCAAAGATCGGACTTATTTTGGCCGAGATATGCAAGTTATGAAGCTCCAAAAATCTTATTTTTTTGTTAATGCTGAAAATATTACATGGTCATCTTTGAATGCTCATAACTCGGGTATTTGATGTCGGATCATGGTCATTTTTGGCAAAAAATGAAATTTGCTGGCATGGCCATTTTTAAATGGCAATCTATAATTCTGATCTTAACGAGTCTAAAAAGGTATACCACTCAAAGATCGGACTTATTTTGGCCGAGATATGCAAGTTATGAAGCTCCAAAAATCTTATTTTTTTGTTAATGCTGAAAATATTACATGGTCATCTTTGAATGCTCATAACTCGGGTATTTGATGTCGGATCATGGTCATTTTTGGCAAAAAATGAAATTTGCTGGCATGGCCATTTTTAAATGGCAATCTATAATTCTGATCTTAACGAGTCTAAAAAGGTATACCACTCAAAGATCGGACTTATTTTGGCCGAGATATGCAAGTTATGAAGCTCCAAAAATCTTATTTTTTTGTTAATGCTGAAAATATTACATGGTCATCTTTGAATGCTCATAACTCGGGTATTTGATGTCGGATCATGGTCATTTTTGGCAAAAAATGAAATTTGCTGGCATGGCCATTTTTAAATGGCAATCTATAATTCTGATCTTAACGAGTCTAAAAAGGTATACCACTCAAAGATCGGACTTATTTTGGCCGAGATATGCAAGTTATGAAGCTCCAAAAATCTTATTTTTTTGTTAATGCTGAAAATATTACATGGTCATCTTTGAATGCTCATAACTCGGGTATTTGATGTCGGATCATGGTCATTTTTGGCAAAAAATGAAATTTGCTGGCATGGCCATTTTTAAATGGCAATCTATAATTCTGATCTTAACGAGTCTAAAAAGGTATACCACTCAAAGATCGGACTTATTTTGGCCGAGATATGCAAGTTATGAAGCTCCAAAAATCTTATTTTTTTGTTAATGCTGAAAATATTACATGGTCATCTTTGAATGCTCATTAACTCGGGTATTTGATGTCGGATCATGGTCATTTTTGGCAAAAAATGAAATTTGCTGGCATGGCCATTTTTAAATGGCAATCTATAATTCTGATCTTAACGAGTCTAAAAAGGTATACCACTCAAAGATCGGACTTATTTTGGCCGAGATATGCAAGTTATGAAGCTCCAAAAATCTTATTTTTTTGTTAATGCTGAAAATATTACATGGTCATCTTTGAATGCTCATAACTCGGGTATTTGATGTCGGATCATGGTCATTTTTGGCAAAAAATGAAATTTGCTGGCATGGCCATTTTTAAATGGCAATCTATAATTCTGATCTTAACGAGTCTAAAAAGGTATACCACTCAAAGATCGGACTTATTTTGGCCGAGATATGCAAGTTATGAAGCTCCAAAAATCTTATTTTTTTGTTAATGCTGAAAATATTACATGGTCATCTTTGAATGCTCATAACTCGGGTATTTGATGTCGGATCATGGTCATTTTTGGCAAAAAATGAAATTTGCTGGCATGGCCATTTTTAAATGGCAATCTATAATTCTGATCTTAACGAGTCTAAAAAGGTATACCACTCAAAGATCGGACTTATTTTGGCCGAGATATGCAAGTTATGAAGCTCCAAAAATCTTATTTTTTTGTTAATGCTGAAAATATTACATGGTCATCTTTGAATGCTCATAACTCGGGTATTTGATGTCGGATCATGGTCATTTTTGGCAAAAAATGAAATTTGCTGGCATGGCCATTTTTAAATGGCAATCTATAATTCTGATCTTAACGAGTCTAAAAAGGTATACCACTCAAAGATCGGACTTATTTTGGCCGAGATATGCAAGTTATGAAGCTCCAAAAATCTTATTTTTTTGTTAATGCTGAAAATATTACATGGTCATCTTTGAATGCTCATAACTCGGGTATTTGATGTCGGATCATGGTCATTTTTGGCAAAAAATGAAATTTGCTGACATGGCCATTTTTAAATGGCAATCTATAATTCTGATCTTAACGAGTCTAAAAAGGTATACCACTCAAAGATCGGACTTATTTTGGCCGAGATATGCAAGTTATGAAGCTCCAAAAATCTTATTTTTTTGTTAATGCTGAAAATATTACATGGTCATCTTTGAATGCTCATAACTCGGGTATTTGATGTCGGATCATGGTCATTTTTGGCAAAAAATGAAATTTGCTGGCATGGCCATTTTTAAATGGCAATCTATAATTCTGATCTTAACGAGTCTAAAAAGGTATACCACTCAAAGATCGGACTTATTTTGGCCGAGATATGCAAGTTATGAAGCTCCAAAAATCTTATTTTTTTGTTAATGCTGAAAATATTACATGGTCATCTTTGAATGCTCATAACTCGGGTATTTGATGTCGGATCATGGTCATTTTTGGCAAAAAATGAAATTTGCTGGCATGGCCATTTTTAAATGGCAATCTATAATTCTGATCTTAACGAGTCTAAAAAGGTATACCACTCAAAGATCGGACTTATTTTGGCCGAGATATGCAAGTTATGAAGCTCCAAAAATCTTATTTTTTTGTTAATGCTGAAAATATTACATGGTCATCTTTGAATGCTCATAACTCGGGTATTTGATGTCGGATCATGGTCATTTTTGGCAAAAAATGAAATTTGCTGGCATGGCCATTTTTAAATGGCAATCTATAATTCTGATCTTAACGAGTCTAGAAAGGTATACCACTCAAAGATCGGACTTATTTTGGCCGAGATATGCAAGTTATGAAGCTCCAAAAATCTTATTTTTTTTGTTAATGCTGAAAATATTACATGGTTATCTTTGAATGCTCATAACTCGGGTATTTGATGTCGGATCATGGTCATTTTTGGCAAATAATGAAATTTGCTGGCATGGCCATTTTTAAATGGCAATCCATAATTCTGATCTTAACGAGTCTAGAAAGGTATACCACTCAAAGATCGGACTTATTTTGGCCGAGATATGCAAGTTATGAAGCTCCAAAAATCTAATTTTTTTGTTAATGCTGAAAATATTACATGGTCATCTTTGAATGCTCATAACTCGGGTATTTGATGTCGGATCATGGTCATTTTTGGCAAAAAATGAAATTTGCTGGCATGGCCATTTTTAAATGGCAATCTATAATTCTGATCTTAACGAGTCTAAAAAGGTATACCACTCAAAGATCGGACTTATTTTGGCCGAGATATGCAAGTTATGAAGCTCCAAAAATCTAATTTTTTTGTTAATGCTGAAAATATTACATGGTCATCTTTGAATGCTCATAACTCGGGTATTTGATGTCGGATCATGGTCATTTTTGGCAAAAAATGAAATTTGCTGGCATGGCCATTTTTAAATGGCAATCTATAATTCTGATCTTAACGAGTCTAAAAAGGTATACCACTCAAAGATCGGACTTATTTTGGCCGAGATATGCAAGTTATGAAGCTCCAAAAATCTTATTTTTTTGTTAATGGTGAAAATATTACATGGTTATCTTTGAATGCTCATAACTCGGGTATTTGATGTCGGATCATGGTCATTTTTGGTAAAAAATGAAATTTGCTGGCATGGCCATTTTTAAATGGCAATATATAATTCTGATCTTAACGACTCTAAAAAGGTATACCACGCAAAGATCGGACTTATTTTGGCCGAGATATGCAAGTTATGAAGCTCCAAAAATCTTATTTTTTTGTTAATGCTGAAAATATTACATGGTCATCTTTGAATGCTCATAACTCGGGTATTTGATGTCGGATCATGGTCATTTTTGGCAAAAAATGAAATTTGCTGGCATGGCCATTTTTAAATGGCAATCTATAATTCTGATCTTAACGAGTCTAAAAAGGTATACCACTCAAAGATCGAACTTATTTTGGCCGAGATATGCAAGTTATGAAGCTCCAAAAATCTTATTTTTTTGTTTATGCTGAAAATATTACATGGTTATCTTTGAATGCTCATAACTCGGGTATTTGATGTCGGATCATGGTCATTTTTTGGCAAAAAATGAAATTTGCTGGCATGGCCATTTTTAAATGGCAATCTATAATTCTGATCTTAACGAGTCTAAAAAGGTATACCTCTCAAAGATCGGACTTATTTTGGCCGAGATATGCAAGTTATGAAGCTCCAAAAATCTTATTTTTTTGTTAATGCTGAAAATATTACATGGTCATCTTTGAATGCTCATAACTCGGGTATTTGATGTCGGATCATGGTCATTTTTGGCAAAAAATTAGATTTGCTGGCATGGCCATTTTTAAATGGCAATCTATAATTCTGATCTTAACGAGTCTAGAAAGGTATACCACTCAAAGATCGGACTTATTTTGGCCGAGACATGCAAGTTATGAAGCTCCAAAAATCTTATTTTTTTGTTAATGCTGAAAATATTACATGGTTATCTTTGAATGCTCATAACTCGGGTATTTGATGTCGGATCATGGTAATTTTTGGCAAAAAATGAAATTTGCTGGCATGGCCATTTTTAAATGGCAATATATAATTCTGATCTTAACGAGTCTAAAAAGGTATACCACTCAAAGATCGGACTTATTTTGGCCGAGATATGCAAGTTATGAAGCTCCAAAAATCTAATTTTTTTTTTAATGCTGAAAATATTACATGGTCATCTTTGAATGCTCATAACTCGGGTATTTGATGTCGGATCATGGTAATTTTTGGCAAAAAATGAAATTTTCTGGCATGGCCATTTTTAAATGGCAATCTATAATTCTGATCTTAACGAGTCTAAAAAGGTATACCACTCAAAGATCGGACTTATTTTGGCCGAGATATGCAAGTTATGAAGCTCCAAAAATCTAATTTTTTTGTTAATGCTGAAAATATTACATGGTTATCTTTGAATGCTCATAACTCGGGTATTTGATGTCGGATCATGGTCATTTTTGGCAAAAAATTAAATTTGCTGGCATGGCCATTTTTAAATGGCAATCTATAATTCTGATCTTAACGAGTCTAAAAAGGTATACCACTCAAAGAACGGACTTATTTTGGCCGAGATATGCAAGTTATGAAGCTCCAAAAATCTTATTTTTTTGTTAATGCTGAAAATATTACATGGTTATCTTTGAATGCTCATAACTCGGGTATTTGATGTCGCATCATGGTCATTTTTGGTAAAAATTGAAATTTGCTGGCATGGCCATTTTTAAATGGCAATCTATAATTCTGATCTTAACGAGTCTAAAAAGGTATACCACTCAAAGATCGGACTTATTTTGGCCGAGATATGCATGTTATGAAGATCCAAAAATCTTATTTTTTTGTTAATGCTGAAAATATTACATGGTCATCTTTGAATGCTCATAACTCAGGTATTTGATGTCGGATCATGGTCATTTTTGGCAAAAAATTAAATTTGCTGTCATGGCCATTTTTAAATGGCAATCTATAATTCTGATCTTAACGAGTCTAAAAAGGTATACCACTCAAAGATCGGACTTATTTTGGCCGAGATATGCAAGTTATGAAGCTCCAAAAATCTTATTTTTTTGGTTAATGCTGAAAATATTACATGGTCATCTTTGAATGCTCATAACTCGGGTATTTTGATGTCGGATCATGGTCATTTTTGGCTAAGATCAGAATTATAGATTGCCATTTAAAAATGGCCATGCCAGCAAATTTCATTTTTTGCCAAAAATGACCATGATCCGACATCAAATACCGAGTTATGAGCATTCAAAGATGACCATGTAATATTTTCAGCATTAACAAAAAAATAAGATTTTGGAGCTTCATAACTTGCATATCTCGGCAAAATAAGTCCGATCTTTGAGTGGTATACCTTTTTAGACTCGTTAAGATCAGAATTATAGATTGCCATTTAAAAATGGCCATGCCAGCAAATTTCATTTTTTGCCAAAAATGACCATGATCCGACATCAAATACCCGAGTTATGAGCATTCAAAGATGACCATGTAATATTTTCAGCATTAACAAAAAAATAAGATTTTGGAGCTTCATAACTTGCATATCTCGGCCAAAATAAGTCCGATCTTTGAGTGGTATACCTTTTTAGACTCGTTAAGATCAGAATTATAGATTGCCATTTAAAAATGGCCATGCCAGCAAATTTAATTTTTTGCCAAAAATGACCATGATCCGACATCAAATACCCGAGTTATGAGCATTCAAAGATGACCATGTAATATTTTCAGCATTAACAAAAAAATAAGATTTTTGGAGCTTCATAACTTGCATATCTCGGCCAAAATAAGTCCGATCTTTGAGTGGTATACCTTTTTAGACTCGTTAAGATCAGAATTATAGATTGCCATTTAAAAATGGCCATGCCAGCAAATTTCATTTTTTGCCAAAAATGACCATGATCCGACATCAAATACCCGAGTTATGAGCATTCAAAAGATGACCATGTAATATTTTCAGCATTAACAAAAAAATAAGATTTTTGGAGCTTCATAACTTGCATATCTCGGCCAAAATAAGTCCGATCTTTGAGTGGTATACCTTTTTAGACTCGTTAAGATCAGAATTATAGATTGCCATTTAAAAATGGCCATGCCAGCAAATTTCATTTTTTGCCAAAAATGACCATGATCCGACATCAAATACCCGAGTTATGAGCATTCAAAGATGACCATGTAATATTTTCAGCATTAACAAAAAAATAAGATTTTTGGAGCTTCATAACTTGCATATCTCGGCCAAAATAAGTCCGATCTTTGAGTGGTATACCTTTTTAGACTCGTTAAGATCAGAATTATAGATTGCCATTTAAAAATGGCCATGCCAGCAAATTTAATTTTTTGCCAAAAATGACCATGATCCGACATCAAATACCCGAGTTATGAGCATTCAAAGATGACCATGTAATATTTTCAGCATTAACAAAAAAATAAGATTTTTTGGAGCTTCATAACTTGCATATCTCGGCCAAAATAAGTCCGATCTTTGAGTGGTATACCTTTTTAGACTCGTTAAGATCAGAATTATAGATTGCCATTTAAAAATGGCCATGCCAGCAAATTTAATTTTTTGCCAAAAATGACCATGATCCGACATCAAATACCCGAGTTATGAGCATTCAAAGATGACCATGTAATATTTTCAGCATTAACAAAAAAATAAGATTTTGGAGCTTCATAACTTGCATATCTCGGCCAAAATAAGTCCGATCTTTGAGTGGTATACCTTTTTAGACTCGTTAAGATCAGAATTATAGATTGCCATTTAAAAATGGCCATGCCAGCAAATTTCATTTTTTGCCAAAAATGACCATGATCCGACATCAAATACCCGAGTTATGAGCATTCAAAGATGACCATGTAATATTTTCAGCATTAACAAAAAAATAAGATTTTTGGAGCTTCATAACTTGCATATCTCGGCCAAAATAAGTCCGATCTTTGAGTGGTATACCTTTTTAGACTCGTTAAGATCAGAATTATAGATTGCCATTTAAAAATGGCCATGCCAGCAAATTTCATTTTTTGCCAAAAATGACCATGATCCGACATCAAATACCCGAGTTATGAGCATTCAAAGATGACCATGTAATATTTTCAGCATTAACAAAAAAATAAGATTTTTGGAGCTTCATAACTTGCATATCTCGGCCAAAATAAGTCCGATCTTTGAGTGGTATACCTTTTTAGACTCGTTAAGATCAGAATTATAGATTGCCATTTAAAAATGGCCATGCCAGCAAATTTCATTTTTTGCCAAAAATGACCATGATCCGACATCAAATACCCGAGTTATGAGCATTCAAAGATGACCATGTAATATTTTCAGCATTAACAAAAAAATAAGATTTTTGGAGCTTCATAACTTGCATATCTCGGCCAAAATAAGTCCGATCTTTGAGTGGTATACCTTTTTAGACTCGTTAAGATCAGAATTATAGATTGCCATTTAAAAATGGCCATGCCAGCAAATTTCATTTTTTGCCAAAAATGACCATGATCCGACATCAAATACCCGAGTTATGAGCATTCAAAGATGACCATGTAATATTTTCAGCATTAACAAAAAAATAAGATTTTTGGAGCTTCATAACTTGCATATCTCGGCCAAAATAAGTCCGATCTTTGAGTGGTATACCTTTTTAGACTCGTTAAGATCAGAATTATAGATTGCCATTTAAAAATGGCCATGCCAGCAAATTTCATTTTTTGCCAAAAATGACCATGATCCGACATCAAATACCCGAGTTATGAGCATTCAAAGATGACCATGTAATATTTTCAGCATTAACAAAAAAATAAGATTTTTGGAGCTTCATAACTTGCATATCTCGGCCAAAATAAGTCCGATCTTTGAGTGGTATACCTTTTTAGACTCGTTAAGATCAGAATTATAGATTGCCATTTAAAAATGGCCATGCCAGCAAATTTCATTTTTTGCCAAAAATGACCATGATCCGACATCAAATACCCGAGTTATGAGCATTCAAAGATGACCATGTAATATTTTCAGCATTAACAAAAAAATAAGATTTTTTGGAGCTTCATAACTTGCATATCTCGGCCAAAATAAGTCCGATCTTTGAGTGGTATACCTTTTTAGACTCGTTAAGATCAGAATTATAGATTGCCATTTAAAAATGGCCATGCCAGCAAATTTCATTTTTTGCCAAAAATGACCATGATCCGACATCAAATACCCGAGTTATGAGCATTCAAAGATGACCATGTAATATTTTCAGCATTAACAAAAAAATAAGATTTTTGGAGCTTCATAACTTGCATATCTCGGCCAAAATAAGTCCGATCTTTGAGTGGTATACCTTTTTAGACTCGTTAAGATCAGAATTATAGATTGCCATTTAAAAATGGCCATGCCAGCAAATTTCATTTTTTGCCAAAAATGACCATGATCCGACATCAAATACCCGAGTTATGAGCATTCAAAGATGACCATGTAATATTTTCAGCATTAACAAAAAAATAAGATTTTTGGAGCTTCATAACTTGCATATCTCGGCCAAAATAAGTCCGATCTTTGAGTGGTATACCTTTTTAGACTCGTTAAGATCAGAATTATAGATTGCCATTTAAAAATGGCCATGCCAGCAAATTTCATTTTTTGCCAAAAATGACCATGATCCGACATCAAATACCCGAGTTATGAGCATTCAAAGATGACCATGTAATATTTTCAGCATTAACAAAAAAATAAGATTTTTGGAGCTTCATAACTTGCATATCTCGGCCAAAATAAGTCCGATCTTTGAGTGGTATACCTTTTTAGACTCGTTAAGATCAGAATTATAGATTGCCATTTAAAAATGGCCATGCCAGCAAATTTCATTTTTTGCCAAAAATGACCATGATCCGACATCAAATACCCGAGTTATGAGCATTCAAAGATGACCATGTAATATTTTCAGCATTAACAAAAAAATAAGATTTTTGGAGCTTCATAACTTGCATATCTCGGCCAAAATAAGTCCGATCTTTGAGTGGTATACCTTTTTAGACTCGTTAAGATCAGAATTATAGATTGCCATTTAAAAATGGCCATGCCAGCAAATTTCATTTTTTGCCAAAAATGACCATGATCCGACATCAAATACCCGAGTTATGAGCATTCAAAGATGACCATGTAATATTTTCAGCATTAACAAAAAAATAAGATTTTTGGAGCTTCATAACTTGCATATCTCGGCCAAAATAAGTCCGATCTTTGAGTGGTATACCTTTTTAGACTCGTTAAGATCAGAATTATAGATTGCCATTTAAAAATGGCCATGCCAGCAAATTTCATTTTTTGCCAAAAATGACCATGATCCGACATCAAATACCCGAGTTATGAGCATTCAAAGATGACCATGTAATATTTTCAGCATTAACAAAAAAATAAGATTTTTGGAGCTTCATAACTTGCATATCTCGGCCAAAATAAGTCCGATCTTTGAGTGGTATACCTTTTTAGACTCGTTAAGATCAGAATTATAGATTGCCATTTAAAAATGGCCATGCCAGCAAATTTCATTTTTTGCCAAAAATGACCATGATCCGACATCAAATACCCGAGTTATGAGCATTCAAAGATGACCATGTAATATTTTCAGCATTAACAAAAAAATAAGATTTTTGGAGCTTCATAACTTGCATATCTCGGCCAAAATAAGTCCGATCTTTGAGTGGTATACCTTTTTAGACTCGTTAAGATCAGAATTATAGATTGCCATTTAAAAATGGCCATGCCAGCAAATTTCATTTTTTGCCAAAAATGACCATGATCCGACATCAAATACCCGAGTTATGAGCATTCAAAGATGACCATGTAATATTTTCAGCATTAACAAAAAAATAAGATTTTTGGAGCTTCATAACTTGCATATCTCGGCCAAAATAAGTCCGATCTTTGAGTGGTATACCTTTTTAGACTCGTTAAGATCAGAATTATAGATTGCCATTTAAAAATGGCCATGCCAGCAAATTTCATTTTTTGCCAAAAATGACCATGATCCGACATCAAATACCCGAGTTATGAGCATTCAAAGATGACCATGTAATATTTTCAGCATTAACAAAAAAATAAGATTTTTGGAGCTTCATAACTTGCATATCTCGGCCAAAATAAGTCCGATCTTTGAGTGGTATACCTTTTTAGACTCGTTAAGATCAGAATTATAGATTGCCATTTAAAAATGGCCATGCCAGCAAATTTCATTTTTTGCCAAAAATGACCATGATCCGACATCAAATACCCGAGTTATGAGCATTCAAAGATGACCATGTAATATTTTCAGCATTAACAAAAAAATAAGATTTTTGGAGCTTCATAACTTGCATATCTCGGCCAAAATAAGTCCGATCTTTGAGTGGTATACCTTTTTAGACTCGTTAAGATCAGAATTATAGATTGCCATTTAAAAATGGCCATGCCAGCAAATTTCATTTTTTGCCAAAAATGACCATGATCCGACATCAAATACCCGAGTTATGAGCATTCAAAGATGACCATGTAATATTTTCAGCATTAACAAAAAAATAAGATTTTTGGAGCTTCATAACTTGCATATCTCGGCCAAAATAAGTCCGATCTTTGAGTGGTATACCTTTTTAGACTCGTTAAGATCAGAATTATAGATTGCCATTTAAAAATGGCCATGCCAGCAAATTTCATTTTTTGCCAAAAATGACCATGATCCGACATCAAATACCCGAGTTATGAGCATTCAAAGATGACCATGTAATATTTTCAGCATTAACAAAAAAATAAGATTTTTGGAGCTTCATAACTTGCATATCTCGGCCAAAATAAGTCCGATCTTTGAGTGGTATACCTTTTTAGACTCGTTAAGATCAGAATTATAGATTGCCATTTAAAAATGGCCATGCCAGCAAATTTCATTTTTTGCCAAAAATGACCATGATCCGACATCAAATACCCGAGTTATGAGCATTCAAAGATGACCATGTAATATTTTCAGCATTAACAAAAAAATAAGATTTTTGGAGCTTCATAACTTGCATATCTCGGCCAAAATAAGTCCGATCTTTGAGTGGTATACCTTTTTAGACTCGTTAAGATCAGAATTATAGATTGCCATTTAAAAATGGCCATGCCAGCAAATTTCATTTTTTGCCAAAAATGACCATGATCCGACATCAAATACCCGAGTTATGAGCATTCAAAGATGACCATGTAATATTTTCAGCATTAACAAAAAAATAAGATTTTTGGAGCTTCATAACTTGCATATCTCGGCCAAAATAAGTCCGATCTTTGAGTGGTATACCTTTTTAGACTCGTTAAGATCAGAATTATAGATTGCCATTTAAAAATGGCCATGCCAGCAAATTTCATTTTTTGCCAAAAATGACCATGATCCGACATCAAATACCCGAGTTATGAGCATTCAAAGATGACCATGTAATATTTTCAGCATTAACAAAAAAATAAGATTTTTGGAGCTTCATAACTTGCATATCTCGGCCAAAATAAGTCCGATCTTTGAGTGGTATACCTTTTTAGACTCGTTAAGATCAGAATTATAGATTGCCATTTAAAAATGGCCATGCCAGCAAATTTCATTTTTTGCCAAAAATGACCATGATCCGACATCAAATACCCGAGTTATGAGCATTCAAAGATGACCATGTAATATTTTCAGCATTAACAAAAAAATAAGATTTTTGGAGCTTCATAACTTGCATATCTCGGCCAAAATAAGTCCGATCTTTGAGTGGTATACCTTTTTAGACTCGTTAAGATCAGAATTATAGATTGCCATTTAAAAATGGCCATGCCAGCAAATTTCATTTTTTGCCAAAAATGACCATGATCCGACATCAAATACCCGAGTTATGAGCATTCAAAGATGACCATGTAATATTTTCAGCATTAACAAAAAAATAAGATTTTTGGAGCTTCATAACTTGCATATCTCGGCCAAAATAAGTCCGATCTTTGAGTGGTATACCTTTTTAGACTCGTTAAGATCAGAATTATAGATTGCCATTTAAAAATGGCCATGCCAGCAAATTTCATTTTTTGCCAAAAATGACCATGATCCGACATCAAATACCCGAGTTATGAGCATTCAAAGATGACCATGTAATATTTTCAGCATTAACAAAAAAATAAGATTTTTGGAGCTTCATAACTTGCATATCTCGGCCAAAATAAGTCCGATCTTTGAGTGGTATACCTTTTTAGACTCGTTAAGATCAGAATTATAGATTGCCATTTAAAAATGGCCATGCCAGCAAATTTCATTTTTTGCCAAAAATGACCATGATCCGACATCAAATACCCGAGTTATGAGCATTCAAAGATGACCATGTAATATTTTCAGCATTAACAAAAAAATAAGATTTTTGGAGCTTCATAACTTGCATATCTCGGCCAAAATAAGTCCGATCTTTGAGTGGTATACCTTTTTAGACTCGTTAAGATCAGAATTATAGATTGCCATTTAAAAATGGCCATGCCAGCAAATTTCATTTTTTGCCAAAAATGACCATGATCCGACATCAAATACCCGAGTTATGAGCATTCAAAGATGACCATGTAATATTTTCAGCATTAACAAAAAAATAAGATTTTTGGAGCTTCATAACTTGCATATCTCGGCCAAAATAAGTCCGATCTTTGAGTGGTATACCTTTTTAGACTCGTTAAGATCAGAATTATAGATTGCCATTTAAAAATGGCCATGCCAGCAAATTTCATTTTTTGCCAAAAATGACCATGATCCGACATCAAATACCCGAGTTATGAGCATTCAAAGATGACCATGTAATATTTTCAGCATTAACAAAAAAATAAGATTTTTGGAGCTTCATAACTTGCATATCTCGGCCAAAATAAGTCCGATCTTTGAGTGGTATACCTTTTTAGACTCGTTAAGATCAGAATTATAGATTGCCATTTAAAAATGGCCATGCCAGCAAATTTCATTTTTTGCCAAAAATGACCATGATCCGACATCAAATACCCGAGTTATGAGCATTCAAAGATGACCATGTAATATTTTCAGCATTAACAAAAAAATAAGATTTTTGGAGCTTCATAACTTGCATATCTCGGCCAAAATAAGTCCGATCTTTGAGTGGTATACCTTTTTAGACTCGTTAAGATCAGAATTATAGATTGCCATTTAAAAATGGCCATGCCAACAAATTTCATTTTTTGCCAAAAATGACCATGATCCGACATCAAATACCCGAGTTATGAGCATTCAAAGATGACCATGTAATATTTTCAGCATTAACAAAAAAATAAGATTTTTGGAGCTTCATAACTTGCATATCTCGGCCAAAATAAGTCCGATCTTTGAGTGGTATACCTTTTTAGACTCGTTAAGATCAGAATTATAGATTGCCATTTAAAAATGGCCATGCCAGCAAATTTCATTTTTTGCCAAAAATGACCATGATCCGACATCAAATACCCGAGTTATGAGCATTCAAAGATGACCATGTAATATTTTCAGCATTAACAAAAAAATAAGATTTTTGGAGCTTCATAACTTGCATATCTCGGCCAAAATAAGTCCGATCTTTGAGTGGTATACCTTTTTAGACTCGTTAAGATCAGAATTATAGATTGCCATTTAAAAATGGCCATGCCAACAAATTTCATTTTTTGCCAAAAATGACCATGATCCGACATCAAATACCCGAGTTATGAGCATTCAAAGATGACCATGTAATATTTTCAGCATTAACAAAAAAATAAGATTTTTGGAGCTTCATAACTTGCATATCTCGGCCAAAATAAGTCCGATCTTTGAGTGGTATACCTTTTTAGACTCGTTAAGATCAGAATTATAGATTGCCATTTAAAAATGGCCATGCCAGCAAATTTCATTTTTTGCCAAAAATGACCATGATCCGACATCAAATACCCGAGTTATGAGCATTCAAAGATGACCATGTAATATTTTCAGCATTAACAAAAAAATAAGATTTTTGGAGCTTCATAACTTGCATATCTCGGCCAAAATAAGTCCGATCTTTGAGTGGTATACCTTTTTAGACTCGTTAAGATCAGAATTATAGATTGCCATTTAAAAATGGCCATGCCAGCAAATTTCATTTTTTGCCAAAAATGACCATGATCCGACATCAAATACCCGAGTTATGAGCATTCAAAGATGACCATGTAATATTTTCAGCATTAACAAAAAAATAAGATTTTTGGAGCTTCATAACTTGCATATCTCGGCCAAAATAAGTCCGATCTTTGAGTGGTATACCTTTTTAGACTCGTTAAGATCAGAATTATAGATTGCCATTTAAAAATGGCCATGCCAGCAAATTTCATTTTTTGCCAAAAATGACCATGATCCGACATCAAATACCCGAGTTATGAGCATTCAAAGATGACCATGTAATATTTTCAGCATTAACAAAAAAATAAGATTTTTGGAGCTTCATAACTTGCATATCTCGGCCAAAATAAGTCCGATCTTTGAGTGGTATACCTTTTTAGACTCGTTAAGATCAGAATTATAGATTGCCATTTAAAAATGGCCATGCCAGCAAATTTCATTTTTTGCCAAAAATGACCATGATCCGACATCAAATACCCGAGTTATGAGCATTCAAAGATGACCATGTAATATTTTCAGCATTAACAAAAAAATAAGATTTTTGGAGCTTCATAACTTGCATATCTCGGCCAAAATAAGTCCGATCTTTGAGTGGTATACCTTTTTAGACTCGTTAAGATCAGAATTATAGATTGCCATTTAAAAATGGCCATGCCAGCAAATTTCATTTTTTGCCAAAAATGACCATGATCCGACATCAAATACCCGAGTTATGAGCATTCAAAGATGACCATGTAATATTTTCAGCATTAACAAAAAAATAAGATTTTTGGAGCTTCATAACTTGCATATCTCGGCCAAAATAAGTCCGATCTTTGAGTGGTATACCTTTTTAGACTCGTTAAGATCAGAATTATAGATTGCCATTTAAAAATGGCCATGCCAGCAAATTTCATTTTTTGCCAAAAATGACCATGATCCGACATCAAATACCCGAGTTATGAGCATTCAAAGATGACCATGTAATATTTTCAGCATTAACAAAAAAATAAGATTTTTGGAGCTTCATAACTTGCATATCTCGGCCAAAATAAGTCCGATCTTTGAGTGGTATACCTTTTTAGACTCGTTAAGATCAGAATTATAGATTGCCATTTAAAAATGGCCATGCCAGCAAATTTCATTTTTTGCCAAAAATGACCATGATCCGACATCAAATACCCGAGTTATGAGCATTCAAAGATGACCATGTAATATTTTCAGCATTAACAAAAAAATAAGATTTTTGGAGCTTCATAACTTGCATATCTCGGCCAAAATAAGTCCGATCTTTGAGTGGTATACCTTTTTAGACTCGTTAAGATCAGAATTATAGATTGCCATTTAAAAATGGCCATGCCAGCAAATTTCATTTTTTGCCAAAAATGACCATGATCCGACATCAAATACCCGAGTTATGAGCATTCAAAGATGACCATGTAATATTTTCAGCATTAACAAAAAAATAAGATTTTTGGAGCTTCATAACTTGCATATCTCGGCCAAAATAAGTCCGATCTTTGAGTGGTATACCTTTTTAGACTCGTTAAGATCAGAATTATAGATTGCCATTTAAAAATGGCCATGCCAGCAAATTTCATTTTTTGCCAAAAATGACCATGATCCGACATCAAATACCCGAGTTATGAGCATTCAAAGATGACCATGTAATATTTTCAGCATTAACAAAAAAATAAGATTTTTGGAGCTTCATAACTTGCATATCTCGGCCAAAATAAGTCCGATCTTTGAGTGGTATACCTTTTTAGACTCGTTAAGATCAGAATTATAGATTGCCATTTAAAAATGGCCATGCCAGCAAATTTCATTTTTTGCCAAAAATGACCATGATCCGACATCAAATACCCGAGTTATGAGCATTCAAAGATGACCATGTAATATTTTCAGCATTAACAAAAAAATAAGATTTTTGGAGCTTCATAACTTGCATATCTCGGCCAAAATAAGTCCGATCTTTGAGTGGTATACCTTTTTAGACTCGTTAAGATCAGAATTATAGATTGCCATTTAAAAATGGCCATGCCAGCAAATTTCATTTTTTGCCAAAAATGACCATGATCCGACATCAAATACCCGAGTTATGAGCATTCAAAGATGACCATGTAATATTTTCAGCATTAACAAAAAAATAAGATTTTTGGAGCTTCATAACTTGCATATCTCGGCCAAAATAAGTCCGATCTTTGAGTGGTATACCTTTTTAGACTCGTTAAGATCAGAATTATAGATTGCCATTTAAAAATGGCCATGCCAGCAAATTTCATTTTTTGCCAAAAATGACCATGATCCGACATCAAATACCCGAGTTATGAGCATTCAAAGATGACCATGTAATATTTTCAGCATTAACAAAAAAATAAGATTTTTGGAGCTTCATAACTTGCATATCTCGGCCAAAATAAGTCCGATCTTTGAGTGGTATACCTTTTTAGACTCGTTAAGATCAGAATTATAGATTGCCATTTAAAAATGGCCATGCCAGCAAATTTCATTTTTTGCCAAAAATGACCATGATCCGACATCAAATACCCGAGTTATGAGCATTCAAAGATGACCATGTAATATTTTCAGCATTAACAAAAAAATAAGATTTTTGGAGCTTCATAACTTGCATATCTCGGCCAAAATAAGTCCGATCTTTGAGTGGTATACCTTTTTAGACTCGTTAAGATCAGAATTATAGATTGCCATTTAAAAATGGCCATGCCAGCAAATTTCATTTTTTGCCAAAAATGACCATGATCCGACATCAAATACCCGAGTTATGAGCATTCAAAGATGACCATGTAATATTTTCAGCATTAACAAAAAAATAAGATTTTTGGAGCTTCATAACTTGCATATCTCGGCCAAAATAAGTCCGATCTTTGAGTGGTATACCTTTTTAGACTCGTTAAGATCAGAATTATAGATTGCCATTTAAAAATGGCCATGCCAGCAAATTTCATTTTTTGCCAAAAATGACCATGATCCGACATCAAATACCCGAGTTATGAGCATTCAAAGATGACCATGTAATATTTTCAGCATTAACAAAAAAATAAGATTTTTGGAGCTTCATAACTTGCATATCTCGGCCAAAATAAGTCCGATCTTTGAGTGGTATACCTTTTTAGACTCGTTAAGATCAGAATTATAGATTGCCATTTAAAAATGGCCATGCCAACAAATTTCATTTTTTGCCAAAAATGACCATGATCCGACATCAAATACCCGAGTTATGAGCATTCAAAGATGACCATGTAATATTTTCAGCATTAACAAAAAAATAAGATTTTTGGAGCTTCATAACTTGCATATCTCGGCCAAAATAAGTCCGATCTTTGAGTGGTATACCTTTTTAGACTCGTTAAGATCAGAATTATAGATTGCCATTTAAAAATGGCCATGCCAGCAAATTTCATTTTTTGCCAAAAATGACCATGATCCGACATCAAATACCCGAGTTATGAGCATTCAAAGATGACCATGTAATATTTTCAGCATTAACAAAAAAATAAGATTTTTGGAGCTTCATAACTTGCATATCTCGGCCAAAATAAGTCCGATCTTTGAGTGGTATACCTTTTTAGACTCGTTAAGATCAGAATTATAGATTGCCATTTAAAAATGGCCATGCCAGCAAATTTCATTTTTTGCCAAAAATGACCATGATCCGACATCAAATACCCGAGTTATGAGCATTCAAAGATGACCATGTAATATTTTCAGCATTAACAAAAAAATAAGATTTTTGGAGCTTCATAACTTGCATATCTCGGCCAAAATAAGTCCGATCTTTGAGTGGTATACCTTTTTAGACTCGTTAAGATCAGAATTATAGATTGCCATTTAAAAATGGCCATGCCAGCAAATTTCATTTTTTGCCAAAAATGACCATGATCCGACATCAAATACCCGAGTTATGAGCATTCAAAGATGACCATGTAATATTTTCAGCATTAACAAAAAAATAAGATTTTTGGAGCTTCATAACTTGCATATCTCGGCCAAAATAAGTCCGATCTTTGAGTGGTATACCTTTTTAGACTCGTTAAGATCAGAATTATAGATTGCCATTTAAAAATGGCCATGCCAGCAAATTTCATTTTTTGCCAAAAATGACCATGATCCGACATCAAATACCCGAGTTATGAGCATTCAAAAGATGACCATGTAATATTTTCAGCATTAACAAAAAAATAAGATTTTTGGAGCTTCATAACTTGCATATCTCGGCCAAAATAAGTCCGATCTTTGAGTGGTATACCTTTTTAGACTCGTTAAGATCAGAATTATAGATTGCCATTTAAAAATGGCCATGCCAGCAAATTTCATTTTTTGCCAAAAATGACCATGATCCGACATCAAATACCCGAGTTATGAGCATTCAAAGATGACCATGTAATATTTTCAGCATTAACAAAAAAATAAGATTTTTGGAGCTTCATAACTTGCATATCTCGGCCAAAATAAGTCCGATCTTTGAGTGGTATACCTTTTTAGACTCGTTAAGATCAGAATTATAGATTGCCATTTAAAAATGGCCATGCCAGCAAATTTCATTTTTTGCCAAAAATGACCATGATCCGACATCAAATACCCGAGTTATGAGCATTCAAAGATGACCATGTAATATTTTCAGCATTAACAAAAAAATAAGATTTTTGGAGCTTCATAACTTGCATATCTCGGCCAAAATAAGTCCGATCTTTGAGTGGTATACCTTTTTAGACTCGTTAAGATCAGAATTATAGATTGCCATTTAAAAATGGCCATGCCAGCAAATTTCATTTTTTGCCAAAAATGACCATGATCCGACATCAAATACCCGAGTTATGAGCATTCAAAGATGACCATGTAATATTTTCAGCATTAACAAAAAAATAAGATTTTTGGAGCTTCATAACTTGCATATCTCGGCCAAAATAAGTCCGATCTTTGAGTGGTATACCTTTTTAGACTCGTTAAGATCAGAATTATAGATTGCCATTTAAAAATGGCCATGCCAGCAAATTTCATTTTTTGCCAAAAATGACCATGATCCGACATCAAATACCCGAGTTATGAGCATTCAAAGATGACCATGTAATATTTTCAGCATTAACAAAAAAATAAGATTTTGGAGCTTCATAACTTGCATATCTCGGCCAAAATAAGTCCGATCTTTGAGTGGTATACCTTTTTAGACTCGTTAAGATCAGAATTATAGATTGCCATTTAAAAATGGCCATGCCAGCAAATTTCATTTTTTGCCAAAAATGACCATGATCCGACATCAAATACCCGAGTTATGAGCATTCAAAGATGACCATGTAATATTTTCAGCATTAACAAAAAAATAAGATTTTTGGAGCTTCATAACTTGCATATCTCGGCCAAAATAAGTCCGATCTTTGAGTGGTATACCTTTTTAGACTCGTTAAGATCAGAATTATAGATTGCCATTTAAAAATGGCCATGCCAGCAAATTTCATTTTTTGCCAAAAATGACCATGATCCGACATCAAATACCCGAGTTATGAGCATTCAAAGATGACCATGTAATATTTTCAGCATTAACAAAAAAATAAGATTTTTGGAGCTTCATAACTTGCATATCTCGGCCAAAATAAGTCCGATCTTTGAGTGGTATACCTTTTTAGACTCGTTAAGATCAGAATTATAGATTGCCATTTAAAAATGGCCATGCCAGCAAATTTCATTTTTTGCCAAAAATGACCATGATCCGACATCAAATACCCGAGTTATGAGCATTCAAAGATGACCATGTAATATTTTCAGCATTAACAAAAAAATAAGATTTTTGGAGCTTCATAACTTGCATATCTCGGCCAAAATAAGTCCGATCTTTGAGTGGTATACCTTTTTAGACTCGTTAAGATCAGAATTATAGATTGCCATTTAAAAATGGCCATGCCAGCAAATTTCATTTTTTGCCAAAAATGACCATGATCCGACATCAAATACCCGAGTTATGAGCATTCAAAGATGACCATGTAATATTTTCAGCATTAACAAAAAAATAAGATTTTTGGAGCTTCATAACTTGCATATCTCGGCCAAAATAAGTCCGATCTTTGAGTGGTATACCTTTTTAGACTCGTTAAGATCAGAATTATAGATTGCCATTTAAAAATGGCCATGCCAGCAAATTTCATTTTTTGCCAAAAATGACCATGATCCGACATCAAATACCCGAGTTATGAGCATTCAAAGATGACCATGTAATATTTTCAGCATTAACAAAAAAATAAGATTTTTGGAGCTTCATAACTTGCATATCTCGGCCAAAATAAGTCCGATCTTTGAGTGGTATACCTTTTTAGACTCGTTAAGATCAGAATTATAGATTGCCATTTAAAAATGGCCATGCCAGCAAATTTCATTTTTTGCCAAAAATGACCATGATCCGACATCAAATACCCGAGTTATGAGCATTCAAAGATGACCATGTAATATTTTCAGCATTAACAAAAAAATAAGATTTTTGGAGCTTCATAACTTGCATATCTCGGCCAAAATAAGTCCGATCTTTGAGTGGTATACCTTTTTAGACTCGTTAAGATCAGAATTATAGATTGCCATTTAAAAATGGCCATGCCAGCAAATTTCATTTTTTGCCAAAAATGACCATGATCCGACATCAAATACCCGAGTTATGAGCATTCAAAGATGACCATGTAATATTTTCAGCATTAACAAAAAAATAAGATTTTTGGAGCTTCATAACTTGCATATCTCGGCCAAAATAAGTCCGATCTTTGAGTGGTATACCTTTTTAGACTCGTTAAGATCAGAATTATAGATTGCCATTTAAAAATGGCCATGCCAGCAAATTTCATTTTTTGCCAAAAATGACCATGATCCGACATCAAATACCCGAGTTATGAGCATTCAAAGATGACCATGTAATATTTTCAGCATTAACAAAAAAATAAGATTTTTGGAGCTTCATAACTTGCATATCTCGGCCAAAATAAGTCCGATCTTTGAGTGGTATACCTTTTTAGACTCGTTAAGATCAGAATTATAGATTGCCATTTAAAAATGGCCATGCCAGCAAATTTCATTTTTTGCCAAAAATGACCATGATCCGACATCAAATACCCGAGTTATGAGCATTCAAAGATGACCATGTAATATTTTCAGCATTAACAAAAAAATAAGATTTTTGGAGCTTCATAACTTGCATATCTCGGCCAAAATAAGTCCGATCTTTGAGTGGTATACCTTTTTAGACTCGTTAAGATCAGAATTATAGATTGCCATTTAAAAATGGCCATGCCAGCAAATTTCATTTTTTGCCAAAAATGACCATGATCCGACATCAAATACCCGAGTTATGAGCATTCAAAGATGACCATGTAATATTTTCAGCATTAACAAAAAAATAAGATTTTTGGAGCTTCATAACTTGCATATCTCGGCCAAAATAAGTCCGATCTTTGAGTGGTATACCTTTTTAGACTCGTTAAGATCAGAATTATAGATTGCCATTTAAAAATGGCCATGCCAGCAAATTTCATTTTTTGCCAAAAATGACCATGATCCGACATCAAATACCCGAGTTATGAGCATTCAAAGATGACCATGTAATATTTTCAGCATTAACAAAAAAATAAGATTTTTGGAGCTTCATAACTTGCATATCTCGGCCAAAATAAGTCCGATCTTTGAGTGGTATACCTTTTTAGACTCGTTAAGATCAGAATTATAGATTGCCATTTAAAAATGGCCATGCCAGCAAATTTCATTTTTTGCCAAAAATGACCATGATCCGACATCAAATACCCGAGTTATGAGCATTCAAAGATGACCATGTAATATTTTCAGCATTAACAAAAAAATAAGATTTTTGGAGCTTCATAACTTGCATATCTCGGCCAAAATAAGTCCGATCTTTGAGTGGTATACCTTTTTAGACTCGTTAAGATCAGAATTATAGATTGCCATTTAAAAATGGCCATGCCAGCAAATTTCATTTTTTGCCAAAAATGACCATGATCCGACATCAAATACCCGAGTTATGAGCATTCAAAGATGACCATGTAATATTTTCAGCATTAACAAAAAAATAAGATTTTTGGAGCTTCATAACTTGCATATCTCGGCCAAAATAAGTCCGATCTTTGAGTGGTATACCTTTTTAGACTCGTTAAGATCAGAATTATAGATTGCCATTTAAAAATGGCCATGCCAGCAAATTTCATTTTTTGCCAAAAATGACCATGATCCGACATCAAATACCCGAGTTATGAGCATTCAAAGATGACCATGTAATATTTTCAGCATTAACAAAAAAATAAGATTTTTGGAGCTTCATAACTTGCATATCTCGGCCAAAATAAGTCCGATCTTTGAGTGGTATACCTTTTTAGACTCGTTAAGATCAGAATTATAGATTGCCATTTAAAAATGGCCATGCCAGCAAATTTCATTTTTTGCCAAAAATGACCATGATCCGACATCAAATACCCGAGTTATGAGCATTCAAAGATGACCATGTAATATTTTCAGCATTAACAAAAAAAAAAGATTTTTGGAGCTTCATAACTTGCATATCTCGGCCAAAATAAGTCCGATCTTTGAGTGGTATACCTTTTTAGACTCGTTAAGATCAGAATTATAGATTGCCATTTAAAAATGGCCATGCCAGCAAATTTAATTTTTTGCCAAAAATGACCATGATCCGACATCAAATACCCGAGTTATGAGCATTCAAAGATGACCATGTAATATTTTCAGCATTAACAAAAAAATAAGATTTTTGGAGCTTCATAACTTGCATATCTCGGCCAAAATAAGTCCGATCTTTGAGTGGTATACCTTTTTAGACTCGTTAAGATCAGAATTATAGATTGCCATTTAAAAATGGCCATGCCAGAAAATTTAATTTTTTGCCAAAAATGACCATGATCCGACATCAAATACCCGAGTTATGAGCATTCAAAGATGACCATGTAATATTTTCAGCATTAACAAAAAAATAAGATTTTTGGAGCTTCATAACTTGCATATCTCGGCCAAAATAAGTCCGATCTTTAAGTGGTATACCTTTTTAGACTCGTTAAGATCAGAATTATAGATTGCCATTTAAAAATGGCCATGCCAGCAAATTTCATTTTTTGCCAAAAATGACCATGATCCGACATCAAATACCCGAGTTATGAGCATTCAAAGATGACCATGTAATATTTTCAGCATTAACAAAAAAATAAGATTTTTGGAGCTTCATAACTTGCATATCTCGGCCAAAATAAGTCCGATCTTTGAGTGGTATACCTTTTTAGACTCGTTAAGATCAGAATTATAGATTGCCATTTAAAAATGGCCATGCCAGCAAATTTCATTTTTTGCCAAAAATGACCATGATCCGACATCAAATACCCGAGTTATGAGCATTCAAAGATGACCATGTAATATTTTCAGCATTAACAAAAAAATAAGATTTTTGGAGCTTCATAACTTGCATATCTCGGCTAAAATAAGTCCGATCTTTGAGTGGTATACCTTTTTAGACTCGTTAAGATCAGAATTATAGATTGCCATTTAAAAATGGCCATGCCAGCAAATTTCATTTTTTTTCAAAAATGACCATGATCCGACATCAAATACCCGAGTTATGAGCATTCAAAGATGACCATGTAATATTTTCAGCATTAACAAAAAAATAAGATTTTTGGAGCTTCATAACTTGCATATCTCGGCCAAAATAAGTCCGATCTTTGAGTGGTATACCTTTTTAGACTCGTTAAGATCAGAATTATAGATTGCCATTTAAAAATGGCCATGTCAGAAAATTTAATTTTTTGCCAAAAATGACCATGATCCGACATCAAATACCCGAGTTATGAGCATTCAAAGATGACCATGTAATATTTTCAGCATTAACAAAAAAATTAGATTTTTGGAGCTTCATAACTTGCATATCTCGGCCAAAATAAGTCCGATCTTTGAGTGGTATACCTTTTTAGACTCGTTAAGATCAGAATTATAGATTGCCATTTAAAAAAGGCCATGCCAGCAAATTTCATTTTTTGCCGAAAATGACCATGATCCGACATCAAATACCCGAGTTATGAGCATTCAAAGATGACCATGTAATATTTTCAGCATTAACAAAAAAATAAGATTTTTGGAGCTTCATAACTTGCATATCTCGGCCAAAATAAGTCCGATCTTTGAGTGGTATACCTTTTTAGACTCGTTAAGATCAGAATTATAGATTGCCATTTAAAAATGGCCATGCCAGCAAATTTCAATTTTTTGCCAAAAATGACCATGATCCGACATCAAATACCCGAGTTATGAGCATTCAAAGATGACCATGTAATATTTTCAGCATTAACAAAAAAATAAGATTTTTGGAGCTTCATAACTTGCATATCTCGGCCAAAATAAGTCCGATCTTTGAGTGGTATACCTTTTTAGACTCGTTAAGATCAGAATTATAGATTGCCATTTAAAAATGGCCATGCCAGCAAATTTCATTTTTTGCCAAAAATGACCATGATCCGACATCAAATACCCGAGTTATGAGCATTCAAAGATGACCATGTAATATTTTCAGCATTAACAAAAAAATAAGATTTTTGGAGCTTCATAACTTGCATATCTCGGCCAAAATAAGTCCGATCTTTGAGTGGTATACCTTTTTAGACTCGTTAAGATCAGAATTATAGATTGCCATTTAAAAATGGCCATGCCAGCAAATTTCATTTTTTGCCAAAAATGACCATGATCCGACATCAAATACCCGAGTTATGAGCATTCAAAGATGACCATGTAATATTTTCAGCATTAACAAAAAAATAAGATTTTTGGAGCTTCATAACTTGCATATCTCGGCCAAAATAAGTCCGATCTTTGAGTGGTATACCTTTTTAGACTCGTTAAGATCAGAATTATAGATTGCCATTTAAAAATGGCCATGCCAGCAAATTTCATTTTTTGCCAAAAATGACCATGATCCGACATCAAATACCCGAGTTATGAGCATTCAAAGATGACCATGTAATATTTTCAGCATTAACAAAAAAATAAGATTTTTGGAGCTTCATAACTTGCATATCTCGGCCAAAATAAGTCCGATCTTTGAGTGGTATACCTTTTTAGACTCGTTAAGATCAGAATTATAGATTGCCATTTAAAAATGGCCATGCCAGCAAATTTCATTTTTTGCCAAAAATGACCATGATCCGACATCAAATACCCGAGTTATGAGCATTCAAAGATGACCATGTAATATTTTCAGCATTAACAAAAAAATAAGATTTTTGGAGCTTCATAACTTGCATATCTCGGCCAAAATAAGTCCGATCTTTGAGTGGTATACCTTTTTAGACTCGTTAAGATCAGAATTATAGATTGCCATTTAAAAATGGCCATGCCAGCAAATTTCATTTTTTGCCAAAAATGACCATGATCCGACATCAAATACCCGAGTTATGAGCATTCAAAGATGACCATGTAATATTTTCAGCATTAACAAAAAAATAAGATTTTTGGAGCTTCATAACTTGCATATCTCGGCAAAATAAGTCCGATCTTTGAGTGGTATACCTTTTTAGACTCGTTAAGATCAGAATTATAGATTGCCATTTAAAAATGGCCATGCCAGCAAATTTCATTTTTTGCCAAAAATGACCATGATCCGACATCAAATACCCGAGTTATGAGCATTCAAAGATGACCATGTAATATTTTCAGCATTAACAAAAAAATAAGATTTTTGGAGCTTCATAACTTGCATATCTCGGCCAAAATAAGTCCGATCTTTGAGTGGTATACCTTTTAGACTCGTTAAGATCAGAATTATAGATTGCCATTTAAAAATGGCCATGCCAGCAAATTTCATTTTTTGCCAAAAATGACCATGATCCGACATCAAATACCCGAGTTATGAGCATTCAAAGATGACCATGTAATATTTTCAGCATTAACAAAAAAATAAGATTTTTGGAGCTTCATAACTTGCATATCTCGGCCAAAATAAGTCCGATCTTTGAGTGGTATACCTTTTTAGACTCGTTAAGATCAGAATTATAGATTGCCATTTAAAAATGGCCATGCCAGCAAATTTCATTTTTTGCCAAAAATGACCATGATCCGACATCAAATACCCGAGTTATGAGCATTCAAAGATGACCATGTAATATTTTCAGCATTAACAAAAAAATAAGATTTTTGGAGCTTCATAACTTGCATATCTCGGCCAAAATAAGTCCGATCTTTGAGTGGTATACCTTTTTAGACTCGTTAAGATCAGAATTATAGATTGCCATTTAAAAATGGCCATGCCAGCAAATTTCATTTTTTGCCAAAAATGACCATGATCCGACATCAAATACCCGAGTTATGAGCATTCAAAGATGACCATGTAATATTTTCAGCATTAACAAAAAAATAAGATTTTTGGAGCTTCATAACTTGCATATCTCGGCCAAAATAAGTCCGATCTTTGAGTGGTATACCTTTTTAGACTCGTTAAGATCAGAATTATAGATTGCCATTTAAAAATGGCCATGCCAGCAAATTTCATTTTTTGCCAAAAATGACCATGATCCGACATCAAATACCCGAGTTATGAGCATTCAAAGATGACCATGTAATATTTTCAGCATTAACAAAAAAATAAGATTTTTGGAGCTTCATAACTTGCATATCTCGGCCAAAATAAGTCCGATCTTTGAGTGGTATACCTTTTTAGACTCGTTAAGATCAGAATTATAGATTGCCATTTAAAAATGGCCATGCCAGCAAATTTCATTTTTTGCCAAAAATGACCATGATCCGACATCAAATACCCGAGTTATGAGCATTCAAAGATGACCATGTAATATTTTCAGCATTAACAAAAAAATAAGATTTTTGGAGCTTCATAACTTGCATATCTCGGCCAAAATAAGTCCGATCTTTGAGTGGTATACCTTTTTAGACTCGTTAAGATCAGAATTATAGATTGCCATTTAAAAATGGCCATGCCAGCAAATTTCATTTTTTGCCAAAAATGACCATGATCCGACATCAAATACCCGAGTTATGAGCATTCAAAGATGACCATGTAATATTTTCAGCATTAACAAAAAAATAAGATTTTTGGAGCTTCATAACTTGCATATCTCGGCCAAAATAAGTCCGATCTTTGAGTGGTATACCTTTTTAGACTCGTTAAGATCAGAATTATAGATTGCCATTTAAAAATGGCCATGCCAGCAAATTTCATTTGCCAAGAGTTATGAGCATTCAAAGATGACCATGTAATATTTTCAGCATTAACAAAAAAAGATTTTGGACTTCATAACTTGCATATCTCGGCCAAAATAAGTCCGATCTTTGAGTGGTATACCTTTTAGACTCGTTAAGATCAGAATTATAGATTGCCATTTAAAAATGGCCATGCCAGCAAATTTCATTTTTTGCCAAAAATGACCATGATCCGACATCAAATACCCGAGTTATGAGCATTCAAAGATGACCATGTAATATTTTCAGCATTAACAAAAAAATAAGATTTTTGGAGCTTCATAACTTGCATATCTCGGCCAAAATAAGTCCGATCTTTGAGTGGTATACCTTTTTAGACTCGTTAAGATCAGAATTATAGATTGCCATTTAAAAATGGCCATGCCAGCAAATTTCATTTTTTGCCAAAAATGACCATGATCCGACATCAAATACCCGAGTTATGAGCATTCAAAGATGACCATGTAATATTTTCAGCATTAACAAAAAAATAAGATTTTTGGAGCTTCATAACTTGCATATCTCGGCCAAAATAAGTCCGATCTTTGAGTGGTATACCTTTTTAGACTCGTTAAGATCAGAATTATAGATTGCCATTTAAAAATGGCCATGCCAGCAAATTTCATTTTTTGCCAAAAATGACCATGATCCGACATCAAATACCCGAGTTATGAGCATTCAAAGATGACCATGTAATATTTTCAGCATTAACAAAAAAATAAGATTTTTGGAGCTTCATAACTTGCATATCTCGGCCAAAATAAGTCCGATCTTTGAGTGGTATACCTTTTTAGACTCGTTAAGATCAGAATTATAGATTGCCATTTAAAAATGGCCATGCCAGCAAATTTCATTTTTTGCCAAAAATGACCATGATCCGACATCAAATACCCGAGTTATGAGCATTCAAAGATGACCATGTAATATTTTCAGCATTAACAAAAAAATAAGATTTTTGGAGCTTCATAACTTGCATATCTCGGCCAAAATAAGTCCGATCTTTGAGTGGTATACCTTTTTAGACTCGTTAAGATCAGAATTATAGATTGCCATTTAAAAATGGCCATGCCAGCAAATTTCATTTTTTGCCAAAAATGACCATGATCCGACATCAAATACCCGAGTTATGAGCATTCAAAGATGACCATGTAATATTTTCAGCATTAACAAAAAAATAAGATTTTTGGAGCTTCATAACTTGCATATCTCGGCCAAAATAAGTCCGATCTTTGAGTGGTATACCTTTTTAGACTCGTTAAGATCAGAATTATAGATTGCCATTTAAAAATGGCCATGCCAGCAAATTTCATTTTTTGCCAAAAATGACCATGATCCGACATCAAATACCCGAGTTATGAGCATTCAAAGATGACCATGTAATATTTTCAGCATTAACAAAAAAATAAGATTTTTGGAGCTTCATAACTTGCATATCTCGGCCAAAATAAGTCCGATCTTTGAGTGGTATACCTTTTTAGACTCGTTAAGATCAGAATTATAGATTGCCATTTAAAAATGGCCA